>CP139504.1:169366170-169378365 GCA_021014915.2 Artemisia tridentata subsp. tridentata | reverse complement strand
GTGCCGTCATGTGGTGTCGTAGGAAAGGTTCTACCACCTCAACACTTTTTCTTGTAACAGTAGAATTTTTCACACCACACAAAACACTCATCCCTCATATTTCTGGTGCCATAAGACACTCTAACCCACACATTATATATATATATATATAATATAATATTATATATATATATATATATATATATATATTTATATATAATAATTATAATAATATATATATATATATATACACTAAAAGGGGAAAGCGCTTACTGTAGCAACATTGTAGCCGCTACAGTTGACAAAACAGTGGTCATTTGTAAAATAGTCCCTAAGGTGTAACTGTCTTTGCAAGCTAGGTCCTTCGGGGACTAACGATGCAACACGCCGAGAATTTTAAGGACTTTTTCAGCAAAAAAACATATTATTTCCATAATCAATTTTCAAAAATAGTCCTTGGGTTAACAGTTGTCATGTGCAATTTAGTCCCTAAGGGGTAAATGTTTTTGCATGCTAGGTCCTTCGGGGACTAACGATGCAACACGTTGGGAATTTTAGGGACGTTTTCCGTAAAAAACATATTATTTCCAGAATTAGTTTTCAAAAATATCCCTTTGGTTTATCGATCTTTTTCAAATTTAGTCCTTAATAACTAACTTTCAAACAAGACTTAGCACCGCATTCCCGCAGCAACACGCGGGTCTTCCCACTCGTAACCCACTAAAACACAACAACAACAACAACAACAACAACAACAACAACAACAACAAAAAAAAAAAAAAAAAAAAAAAAAACCCAAAACAGGACCACTTGGACGGTGGTGACAATGTGAAGCACGAAAACGACACCCACGGTGTGGGTTTGGCGCCATGGGGCTGCCGTTTTGGGATAGCGCCACCTCAAAACTCAAAGGTACCGGACGCTCTTATCATATTTGAACCACAATATAGTACCAACAGACCCTACTTACATTCTAATTTCTTCTCGTTATCATATTTTGATCCTGACATGTGATGCTACTGTGAAAATGGTACCAAAACAACAAGAACAAGACGAATCACCCAACCAACCACCCCTTGGTGACTTTATTATAACAATATACACAGAAGACTTGTCCCCAAATCGGATGCAAGCCAAGTACAATTACAATCAGAAATATGGTAGTCCCTCTATTAGGTGCTACCTACAACCACTCACACACTAAACTAACACTGAACACAATAGACAGAAAACAATAATAACTATCAAGATCAAGATGATCTTGATATAAACTAAACCAAACTAAAACCCAGAAATACTGATGAAGATGATTCCCAGAGAGAGAGACTTTTATTTGTGTGTGAAATACTGAGACTAATGAGAGATCCAGAAACCCTAGCTCATCTCATTCCTTTTATAGACTGATGTTACACTTAGCTCCCTGCACTTACACAGACTAAACAAACAAAGCTCAAAAATAAAGTTAGTTATAAAATATTTACACAACAGACCTCAAAGTTTAATAAGTTTGATACAAAGAGTATTTTCAACACCCTCCCTCAAACTTATTAAACAAACAGGTTCATCATGCCAAGCTTTTTAACCAAGAAAGAATGCTGAACAGATCCAAGAGCTTTAGTAAGCACATCAGCAATTTGATTTTTAGACTCAACATCCACAGTCCTAATCAAACCTGATGCAACCTTATCTCTTACCATATGAACATCAACATCAAAGTGTTTAGTCTTTTCATGCATAACTGGATTAGCAGAAATTTGAATAGCAGACTTATTATCACACAACAAATCCACTGGAATTAACCCAGTTTCACCCAGGTCCTCTAAGACCTTCAGAATCCACATTATCTCACAAGTTGCAGAAGCCATACTTCTGTATTCTGCTTTAGCAGAAGACTTAGAAAGTGTGGCCTGCTTCTTACTTTTCCATGAAACCAAGTTGCTATTCACAAAACACAATACCCTGAAACAGACTTCCTTGTTACAGGACACTTAGCCCAATCTGAATCAGAATAAGCAATCACTTTAAACCCATAGTCAGACTTATCAAAACCAATACCATTTCCAGGAGCAAGTTTCAAGTATCTAAGAACTCTTAAACCAAGTTTAAAATGAGATTGTAAGGGAGCATGCATATGTTGGCTCAGACAATGAACAACATAAGATATATCAGGTCTAGTCATAGTTAGATAAATCAACTTCCCTACCAGCTTTTGATAACTAGTAACATTTTTAAGAAACCTATCATCACTAGACTCCTGATGTGCTAACACAATATTCTCAGGCAAAGGATTCAACACAGGTCTGCAAGCTAACAATCCAAACTCATGTAACAAATCAAGGCAATACTTCCTTTGATTAAGACATAATCCAGTTTTTGTTCTTAACACCTCAATTCCAAGAAAATACTTAAGCTCTCCCAGATCTTTAATTTTGAATTTTGTTTTCAAAAACTGTTTAACACTTTCAATTTCATCATCACAATCACCAGTAATAACCAAGTCATCCACATAAACAAGTAAGAAAACCACAGTCTTATTATTCCTCTTAATGAATAAAGAATGATCATTCTTAGACTGAATAAACCCTGCTTCAAACAAGGCCTCAGACAATTTATGGTTCCATTCTCTAGGAGCTTGTTTAAGCCCATACAAAGATTTTTTTAACCTACACACCTTATTACCATTATCAGTATTATACCCTGGTGGAAGCAGCATATATACTTCCTCTTTTAAATCACCATACAAAAAAGCATTATTCACATCCATTTGGAAAACTTTCCAAGACTTATGGACTGCTAAACTGAGTAAGCACCTAACAGTACCCATTTTAACAACAGGACTGAAGGTTTCCTCATAATCAACACCTTCTTTTTGACCAAACCCCTTAGCAACCAATCTAGCCTTATACCTCTCAACTTCACCAGATGACTTGTATTTAATTTTCAGAACCCACTTACTACCAATTGGTTTTCTACCAACTGGTAACTCAACAACTTCCCAAGTATCATTTTCATGTAATGAAAATATTTCCTCATTCATAGCATTGACCCACCTAGGATCTTTACTAGCCTCTTCATAAGTACTAGGTTCAACAGACTTATTCAGATTAGACACAAAACAACAATTTTCAGTGCTCAACAAAGTATGATTAGCATATTTATTCAGACCATATTTAACCTTAGTATCTAGCACATAATCATTCAATTTAGCAGGAAAAGTAAAAGATCTTTTGGACCTTCTTTGACTAGCTTTCTCTGTTTGATTAAAAACATTTTGAGAACTAAGATTATCATTATTAACACCAACATTTCCCTCAGAATTTAAATTTTCACCTAAGGGAGTTGCAGGGTGTATCTCATCATGTCCAGGTGACTGTGAGTCACTCTCAGATACTGGATATTGTATATGTTCAACAAATCCAGGCAACTGAGTATTCACAGCCTCATCTGGTTGATGATCTCTACCTTCTCTACCAACAGATGTATCTCCTTCACTATTATTATCATCATTGGGAGGATCAAGAATAGAAGTTTTAGGTGTAGTTTCAGACTCAGTATTATCAAAAAAGTTTAAGTTTGAGACCTCAGATTCAATCTCAGAAACCACATTTTTACTCATTCTATAAGGAGACACAGTTTCATAGAATTTAACATCTCTATAATACAAAACTGTTCTATTCTCAAGACTCAAAAGTTTATAAGCCTTCTTACCACTAGCATATCCAATTAAAACACATTTTTCAGACTTAGCAGAAAACTTATCAGAATCTTTTAAAATAGTAACAAAACACAAACACCCAAAACTTCTAAGATGGGACAAATTAGGCTCTCTGTTATACATCATTGAAAAAGGAGACTTGCCATTTAGAACAGAGGAAGGAAGCCTGTTGATCAAATAAGTAGCAGTTAAAACACACTCAGGCCAAAACATAAGAGGAATCCCTCCCTGAAACATAAGACTTCTAGCAACATTTAATAGATGTCTATGTTTCCTTTCTGCTATACCATTCTGTTGAGGTGTATATGCACATGAAGTCTGATGAATTATACCCATAGTATTAACAAAATCAGTCATTTTATGATTTACAAATTCAGTTCCATTATCAGACCTTATGACTTTTATTTTCTTATTAAACTGAGTTAAAACCAGATTATAAAAAATAACAAACATTCCAAACACCTCATCTTTTATTTTGAGCATATACACCCAAACAGACCTGCTATAGTCATCAACTATAGTAAGAAAATACCTAAAACCCTCCCTGCTAACCACTTTGTAAGGACCCCACACATCAAGATGTATAAGTTCTCCTACCACAGAAGATTTAGTTTCACTTAAAGGAAAAGGATCCCTGCTCTGTTTTGCCTTATGGCAAACCTCACAAGGACCTTCATGATTTAAATTGGTCAAATTTAAAGAAGATTTCAATAATTTCAAAACCTGATTAGCAGGGTGCCCAAGTCTATTATGCCATACTTCTTTAGACACATAGCAAATAAAAAACTCACTCTTATTCACAACAGGAGAACTAACAAACTCTCTATCAAACATGTAAAGCCCACCAAATTCACTACCAGCCCCCAGAACTTTCTCCTTTCTCAAATCCTGAATGTAACACTTAGTTTCATCAAAACCAACACACAATTTACTATCTTTAACAATTTTATGCACAGATAAAAGACTAACAATATATTCAGGAACAGCCAAAACATCAAACAAAACCACATTATTATTCAATCTCAAGTTTCCTACATGAGTAATTTTGGCCAAAGTACCATTTGGGTGTCCAACAGTCATTTTTAAATCAGATATATCAATCACCCCAAACATCTTATCAGTATTATTAGTCATGTGTTGGTTAGCCCCTGAATCTATAATCCAACCCAAGTGATAACTAACACCATTAACTTTCAAATTGGCACAAAAAATCTATAAAAGTGTTGATTAAAAAACATATTGCAGTTAAAAAATTAACAAGAAGCACTACCTGCCATATTCACATGTGCAGAGGAACTGTTTTTGTCATTCAAAAGACTCATCAACTTCAAAACCTGATCAGTAGTAAAAGACAGAGTACTAGCATTCTTGACATCACTATTAACTTCAGTATTGTTACTTCTATTAAAACCATTAACAGGTTTCAGATTAGGATTCTTTTTGAATCCAGGTGGATAACCTATTAACTCAAAGCATCTATCAATATTATGTCCTTTTAAACCACAGTTCTTACAAAGCAAACTATCATAATTTCCTCTATTATTATTCATGTTGTTACTAGGCCAATTATTATTAGAATTTCTCTTATTATTTCCATTTGGTCTAGCCACAAAAGCAGAAACCTGAGCCTTCTCAGATTTCACAGAAGTGGTAGGAATCCATCTATGAGATTCTTCCATAGAAATGATGACAAAAGCATCTTTAACTTCAGGAAGAACTTCCCTTGTCAAGATACTGCTCCTAATGAGTTGATAAACATCATCAAGACCCATCAAGAATTGCATCAACTTTAACAACTTAGCATGATCAGTCAACTCAACCCTAGCCTCACACACACAATCAGGCAGTTTGGTAAGAATATCAAATTCTTTCCATAGAGAACTCAACTTATGAAAATACTCAGACACATGCAAACCACCTTGTTTGTATGTATTAATCTTTTGTAACAAATTGAATACCACAGAACCATCAATCTTATCATAAGTATCTTTTAATTCTCTCCACACAGTAGCAGCATTATCAGAAAAAACATGATCAAGATACACATCTTGAGACAAAGAACTAAGAATCCAATTTAGAACAACTGCATTACACCTATCCCATTGTGCCTCTAATAAAGGACTAGCAGCATAATCAGTTCTAATACAAGTTCCATCAAGAAAACCCATCTTATTTTTAATTTGCATAGCAAGTTTCATAGCACTAGCCCAAACTCTATAATTCTCAACACCAGACAACTTGATACTCACAACAGATGCACAATTAGAATCATTAGGATGCAAATGCAGAGGGTTACTCTGATCTAAACTACTAATCATAATAGCCATGATGAATGAACAGAAACAAACAGATAAACAGAAAACCAATAACAAGAGAAACCAACTAAACAACAATCAAACAAACAAATAACCACCAAACAGATAGACAAACAAACAAATAACCACCAATCAGATAGACTAACCAAACAAGAAACCAAACACCTCAAAACAACTTCAAAAAACTATCCTAATCCTATCCTCCTGCGACCTAGACTCAAAAAACAAAAAACAAAACTAAAGAAACTAAAAACACACACCCAGAATTAACTTGGCTCAAGTCAGCAGACTGTGAATGGCCAAAGCAGGTATTCTTACCACTCAAGGTGGCAGATCAAGATGTTAGCCAAACCGTTTGCGCCCACTCAACTCAAAACCAGTTAATTCTAAAGGAGAAAGGCAACTTACAGTGCTATAACCAGATGCAGCGGAGAAACCACAATCAATCACTCTAGATTCACTTAGTCTAGAGTAACTGACCCAATAACAGGCCCAGAAACCACATATCCACACAAAACCCCAAATGTCAAATTAGAGTTTTCAAGAATCGAACCAAGAACTAACAATTAATTGTTAATTCTACAAGAAACCGGTACCAGAACCTTCCAATATATCAGAAACAAAAAAACCCCAAAAATTAGGGTTTCAAGAAAAAACCCTAAATCTTCAATTGAATATTCTAACCTTCAATTAAACCCAAGAGCAACACGATTCAACAACAAGAACGTTGGATCTATCAAAACCCAAACCAAAAACCACCAAGAAGTGATCTAATCAGAACCTGTCTCTGATACCATGTGAAAATGGTACCAAAACAACAAGAACAAGATGAATCACCCAACCAACCACCCCTTGGTGACTTTATTATAACAATATACACAGAAGACTTGTCCCCAAATCGGATGCAAGCCAAGTACAATTACAATCAGAAATATGGTAGTCCCTCTATTAGGTGCTACCTACAACCACTCACACACTAAACCAACACTGAACACAATAGACATAAAACAATACTAACTATCAAGATCAAGATGATCTTGATATAAACTAAACCAAACTAAAACCCATAAATACTGATGAAGATGATTCCCAGAGGGAGACTTTTATTTGTGTGTGAAATACTGAAACTAATGAGAGATCCAGAAACCCTAGTTCATCTCATTCCTTTTATAGACTGATGTTACACTTAGCTCCCTGCACTTACACAGACTAAACAAACAAAGCTCAAACATAAAGTTAGTTATAAAATATTTACACAACAGACCTCAAAGTTTAATAAGTTTGATACAAAGAGTATTTTCAACAGCTACTCATCATAATTGCTAGGGGTGGCAATTTCCGACACGACCCGAAACCCGACCTGAGACCGACACGAAAATTAGCAGGTTAGGGTTGAGACTAAATAGGTTTCAGGTCGGTTTTGGGTCGACCTGATTGACCCGTTTATTAAACGGGTCAGGTTCGGGTTGAAGGTTTCTGACCCGCGAACCCACTAACCCGAACCCGTTAACCAGTTAACCCGAATTAACCCGCTAACCCGAAACCCGACCTGAGACCGACCCGAAAATTAGCAGGTTAGGGTTGAGACTAAATAGGTTTCAGGTCGGTTTTGGGTCGACCTGATTGACCCGTTTATTAAACGGGTCAGGTTCGGGTTGAAGGTTTCTGACCCGCGAACCCGATAACCCGAACCCGTGAACCCGAACCCGACCCGAATTACCACCCCAAATAATTGCTACTACCATTTTTGGGCCTTTCACCTCTCTAGTAATATGTAAACATTAACATATATGACAGGTGTTGATACATAGAGAAATGATGATGAAATGAACATCGATTCTCGTTGGTAGATGACTAGATGGAGTAAAAATCAGACTTAATCTTTTCTTGATATTCCACAAGATCTCGATGAATATTTGACTTTGTAATTTCATTTTGTCACTTACGAAGTCCAAATTTTTTGTCAAGGCTTAAAGTAAACCTTTATATGGTCATTATGGTGGTCGGTGGATGTATATATATGCCTTGCTGGCCTAATTTATTAGAAGATAGTTGGGCTAAACCCAAGCCCGCATGATATTGTGATGTTTAAGTAGTCACATGGAAATATTTATTCAACCATGATGTCATGATGACCATAAAACTAAAGTCTAGCTGGAGACATGTTTTGGCCCAGTGGTATATGAGTGGCTCAACAAACTAGAGGTTAAGTAGTGTAGGTTGTAAAAATTTGCATAAAAAGAGGCACCAGATAAAAATGTCCGATAATATCACTGGAGAAGATGTCATCAGTTTATTGCTTATTACCTTGCATAATTGGTTCAATATGGTTTAATCGTTTAAATCACACAAAAAATTTGTTATCCAAATAAAAATGGAGACGTCGACAGCTACAATATGCAATTAGCCTGAAAAAATCTCAGCAAGTTTTTCCTTTGATTTCTGAATTCTTTCCAAAAAATTGCAAGACACAGTAAACTTTTATTACAAGATCTTGTATGGGTCGTAAGTGCAACACACTTCAAGTACAAGTCAAAACAGGCGGTTGAGGTTGGCCTACAAACACATTTTAAGTTGCAACAGACCGCTTCTATGTTTTTGTATGCAAAAACTGGGCCGACCTCAAAGTTGCACTAGTGAATTCAGGTAGCCAAGATTATTATGTTCAGGCCTCAGTGATTGATGTTTTCAGCAGGAAACCATGTGTTGATCAATCTCAAAACCTGGTAAACGGTTCCTGAGTGGCAGAAAGGTAGATTCTAGAAATGGCTGGCAACATGAGATGTCAGTTGAATCAAACTGGACAGTTTTTTTCTTTCTAATGCCATCATACATTAAAACGAAAAGTAAATATTCTTATACAAACTGGTACATATTCACTATGATATTAGCACTCCAAATCTCAAGAGTGTCGCGTTCCATTTCATAAACAAAGCAAAATTTGTTACCTTCGAGTTTAGTTGGAAAAACTAAAAAAATGTAGTTACGTTCATGAAAATATGGTTGATATAACCCCCTATTCCGACATGATTTTGCTTGCAAAGTTGCAATAGCCATCCGCCAAAGAAACAATTGTCGTCCACTCAGAAGACGACCCAGAAAACTAAAGACAAACAAGAAGCCATCAGAATAATAGACTTGATTAGTCTGAATTAGCACAATGTATATACTAACATTATTGGTAATGATTCGACAAATACCTGATTTAATCAGAATCAGAGGAATAGGATCAAGTGTCAGAACCAACTTGGAAAGATTCTCACCAATCTCTTCAATTTCTTCCCTACCAAAACCCCAACCTCTAAGCAATTCAGAACCAATTGATCCTCTTTCAAGACCAAATTTCCGGATGTTGCCCAATCTATTCTCCAAGAATGGCAAAACAGCAGTGCTGGAACGCAGTCTAGCTGCCACAGGGATCGAGTGGACATCAAGTGAACCCCTTTGTGATGGAGATTCTGATACGGGGTTATTTAACAGCTCCCCACGTTTTCCAACAAGTTTCCCAAATATAGAAGGAAAAGGTAATGATATTGGTAGAGGACAACGAGATACTGATACATGAGAAAACCTAGGGTTTGTTGATGCGTTTTCGTATGCTGTTTCAACAGCTTCTCTCACTTCAGAAATTGATGCCTCCTGATCTCCTGTGTAAGTGTCAACCAAGCAAGATAAGTAAATGCAAACCAAAGAGCTTCTATTCGAGCAGTTTTTGAGTTGCTCACCAACCAAGAGGTTGTGGGTTCAAGTCCCAACTGAGACATAGTGTGGTATTTAGGTGATAAAAGATTTTAAAAAATGCAGTATGTGAGACAAATTTTGCTCTATGATATGCAATTTGGAAGGCAGTAACACAAAAAAAAAAAAAAAAAAAAGGGGTGTTTGCTACACGGAATATCAGAACTAGCTGTAATAAAATGGGCTGAAAGAATCTTACTGTTTGAAGTTGTGATAATTATAAAATCGATTGTTAGAAGTGTTTTACGTATCCTGATCTGTAGTTGTGAGCTTGCGATGATTGAAAAAATATCAATTGTTCAAAGTGTTTGACATATTCTGATCTTTTATGGATTTACATGTAAAATTACACAGAAACAAATAATCAGAATCACTAGTCCTAAATTAATTATCCAAGAACTGATTAGTTGACCCCTAAATAATCAGAAATGTGTTTCACTATACCCAAACACTACTTTATTATCTGCTAATTGAATACGCAATGACCACATAATCCCTTTTTAATAAAAACAAATGCCAAACAACCCTGTAAATTATACCAGATCCAAGGGCTCCGTGAACTATCATTGTTTCAATGGCTTGCAAGTCGTCCACATCGTGTGCGGTTTCAGGGGTAAGTGGTTGCAAGTTCCCTAACAGAGATTGCTGAAACCGTCTACCTGGATTCATGAAAAAACACACAATCAGAAACAATACAGTTGGGAGAAGGTGACTGAAATCAGGATCACAGCATACCAGTAATTGATGGAACTGGCATTGCAGCATCTAAAACAGTAATTCTATTTTGCCTGGCTTGCCCTGCTAACATTTGTATGCATTCACATAAGTCCATGGCACCAGTTTCGTTTGACGAGTCAGTACTTGGACCTGTTTTATTCATCCGGAAAGGTAGAGTAATAGAGTGGATTGCAGATGCATAAACAGCACTAGAGTGATACAGCTTCTTGTTTTGTAGATTAAGGTATTGGGAAGACCTGCCTTATTACATGCACAAACAAAAATTCCATTAAAAACTTGCCAACAAAACGTAAAGAAATTCTATAGGTTGGTGAACAATGATAGTATGATAATAAAGGCATGCTAATATATTACCACCAATAGTCCAATAGTGCTAGAGATGGCAAAATATTATCCAGCTTACCAACAAGTTAAAAAAGATTTTAGAAATTATTATTTTTACTAAAAAGTTGTAATTTGTAGCATCAGGATACTAAACTACCTACAATGGCGATGCAATGCTTACAGCATTTCTTATTTTAGTTTTTCACTCTGACGGTAAGATCAATATCTTAATAGTATATATACTGAATGTAATTATATCTAAATTTTTTAATTATTTATATACTCCGTAGTTTATAGGGAAAGGGTAGATGTGATAGTATGATTCCAACCCGCTCCAACCCATTTTGACCCATAAATTATTACTAGTATTATTATTTTGAGTTTTAGCTCACTTGGATCGGACTTGCTGGGATATTTTTTTTTATCAAAACAAGCCCAAAAGATTGACAAGAAAAAACAATTCTATCCATTTGGGGCCAAAGTTGCCCCTTCAAAACCAATATCAAGACGATAATCATTAAATGAACAACTTACTTTCACTCAACCATGGTAAACCAACAGGAACAATCAATTTGCATAAGGATGAAAGTGCTGAGAATGACACTGCATCATGAAGATTGCTGGTTATGGCTTGCTTTCGGCTTGTGCGGTTGATATAGGAATTAGGACTCCGAACAGAATAGAGCAAGACCGGAACATTAGCATATTCATCTTCAATATTCTCCAAAAGAGATGCAGCTACACCCGAAAATCCTCGTGAGTCATCAACCATTAATTGAATTCCCTGCCACACAATATCAACAATGAAAGATATGACACGACATGCAAGGATAAATAACTATATGATGATTTACTACACATACATGCCTGAACATGATCACATTCTTCTATGAAAAAACGAAGTCTTTCATTTATCTCATCCCCTTGTTGACCCTCAGATAATGTGGTTTTTCCAATACCATAGTTGTTAAATTCTTGAGCATTCATCCAAAATCCGTTTAATTCGAATAAACTTTGTGGATGATAATGAAATTTTGAAAAATCTGTCCAATATTGGACTTCATACTCGAGAGATCGGACTACATCTGTATCCAATATCTCATTTTGAGATTCACCATTAGGCACTATCTCCTGCCCTTCATTATACAACCTTTGCAAGAATAGATTCTTCTTGTGAGGTTGAGATGCTTGAGTGGAGACATCACCTGTCCTGTACAGTTATCTATGGTTTTTAGCATATGTATCGACAGCAATTATCACAAAAAGTGCGTATTCAAATAATGGCCAAGAATCAAAGAGGACAGAAAGAATCAAAGTCTCACCACGTGGCAACAACTGCTGATAACGATGGATTTTGGTTGTACAATGTACCACGTGAACTCATAG